>CM017439.1:18625201-18650383 GCA_007726485.1 Eragrostis curvula | reverse complement strand
CCTCCGTTCCTCATCCGCGGTTGGGTTACGCCAGCGCATCGTCCTCTCCTTCCTGCTCGTGTCCGGCCGGCCAGGGCCCGGATCTTGCCGGGGCGCGCATATCTGGCCGCCTCTGGTCTGGCTCGCCGCCGGCGTGCGGATCTGGCCGCCACTGCTCGCTCCCGTCTGATGTGGTTCCAGCTGCCACTGCTACTCTGGCCCCTTGTCTGAGCTCGATGAAAGCCGTGCCGCCAACGGCGTCGCAAATCCAGCTGCTTCTTCCTCCAAGTCCTCCTTTTTTCCTCTTGGTCGTGGTCGTGAATGGCGTCCATGGTTGACGTCGTGGTCGTGAATGGAGCCCATGGTCGTGTGAAGTTTCCTTGGTCGTGTGGTGTTGTAATTGTGCAGTGCAAACAGATCCTCAAGTCTGAGTTCGAGCAACCGCCGCTGCCGGAGTGTCCCGGTTCCATTGTGCGGTGCGCCGGCAACATCCCTGTTGCAAGGTCGTCATGCTGCAAATGGTAGTTGGTCGCTCTCTCACTGTACGCCGCACCGGAGGTCGGAGCTGGTCGCGGCGGCGGCGACTAGGACGGCACGATGACGTGCTCTATGTGTTGTACACATGCTCAACCCCTTTATGCTGCTTGTCGCAACTTCCCCTCCCCTCACCCCACTTTGCATTTTTGGTCGCATTGTGCTCTTTGGTCTCATTGTGGATGCAAGGTTAAATCCGCCTGTTGCTCTTCGTCGCTGGTTGAGCATCTTCAATAACTGGTTGTGCATCTTCAGAAGGTCGTTCTTCCAAGTAGTGCTTCGGGTTTGTGTTTGCAGATTTTGTAAGCCTTGCAGGGAACCCAAGTTGCAAGGTCGTCAGTCATGTCCCTTGCCACGGGCGACCGAGACCTTTGCACCGATCGTTGGTCGCTAAGGTCGCTTTGGTCGTGCTTTCTTGGTGATGCTCTTGGTCGTAGGTCGCTTTGGTCGTGCTTTCGTGGTGGTGCTTTTGGTTATCTTTGCTTGACGCCTTTGCCGCGTGACTGAGCACACTGTGGGCCTTGGTCTTTGTCAAGTGTGTCCTTGCGATCGTAGTCTACTCTGCTTTATCAAAGAAGGATTATCAATGTTGGTTGTTCATGCTATCGAAGATGGGTTGTACATGGTCGCTGTTGCTTTGTCTTCTCCGGTCGCTTGAAAGCTTAGGAAGGAGCCGAATGAGGTTTCACAGCTTTCATGTTTTTCAATTGGTCGCACTCAGGATTCGATGAAAGGTCATATTTGGTCATCTTCGTGGTCGCACAACTATGGACGGAGGATTATTTTGTGGAGACACGCCAACAGTTAGGTCCATGTGTGCTGTCTGTGGTTGGGTAGCACCTTGGTCGCATGGTCACTTGTCAGTTTGTGGCTGCATGCGGCGCCGACGGACGAGCCGCGCCCTAGGACGAAGAGTCCTCTACCCCGACGCGCCAAGGGTTGCCGCCGTTGCAGCTAACCTTCCCTCCTTGTCGCCTTGTAGCCGGCGCAGACTCCCTCACTTACCTCCAAGTTCTTGCTCTCCCCCCAATCCAGTTCTTGCACTCACAGGGACTTGGGCTTGAGGTTTTTAGGATATCCAGATCCGGGCTCAATGTCTACTCTCCCTCCAGATCCGAGTGCAACATTGGGTGAGCTCAAGGCGGCGACGGTCGGGTCGCATGATGAACCCTCCTTTCATAATTGGTCAGGGGCGAGGGATGCATGATCGTGGTCGCTCGGTCGTGGTCGCTTGATTGTGGTCGCTTGGTCGTTTGGTCGTTGTCCCTTGGTCGTGGTCGCTGTCGTCGGAATCGCCCTGGCCTTTCCTCGCATCTGCTCTCCCTTCTCTCTCCTCTTGGTCGTGATGCTCCGAGCACCTCTGTCGTTCAAACCAGCGTGTTTGTCTTAATCGCTTGGTTGTGGTAGCTTCGTGGTTGCTTCGTCATTTGGTCGTGGTCGCTTGGCCATGGTCGATGTCACTTGGCCATGGTAGCTGCCGTCGGAATCACCCTGGACTTTCTTCGCTTCCGCTCTCCCTTCTCTCCTCTCTTGGTCGTGATACTTCGAGCACCTTTCTGCCGATCAAATTGGCGTGTTTGGCCTGATTGTCAGCCGGATCCGTGCTAGGACCACTTGATCCAAGCGAGGAAGGCTTTGGCTCATTTCTTTGTTCGTGATCGCAATGCTCCAGTCACATGCACCTATGTCGTTTCACTAACTCTTCTTCTTTTGGTCGGTGAAGGATTTGGAAGGCTTCGGTTTCTAGCATTTCAATTGGTCGCTCTCATCATACAAGCCTTAACAATGTTTTTTAATAGGCTTTCTCGTGGGTCGTGTAGCTGTGGTGGAATTTCTCGTGATGCAGATGGTGGACTCCTCTATTCTGTTCTGAGTAACGAGCGGTGGGGGTGATCAAGGGGTCTCCATTGAGGATTCTTCCCATCCGAAGCCGTAACTTACAAAGAACGTGGTCCGGGTTTTCACCTATTGAATATCCTTTTGGAGGCAATGAATGTTTTGAGCACGAGGCTTTGGTCGCGTAGATGGCTGCTGAAAGGACCGTGTGACCGAGAGGGGGGGTGAATCGGTGCACACTATCGATTTTTCTCCTAACACAAAAGCCCACTCAATTCCTAGCAAGTAGTTCTAGTGTCAGTAAAGAGACACACTAAGGAGAGTCCTTAATCTAGTGAACTAGTATGAGCGAAGAACTAACAACAAGAGAGCAAGCTAGTTCACTAGATAAGAGCAAACTTAAGTTACACTACAAACTAGACAAGCACAAGGTACTAGAGGATCTACTAGATCAAGCACACTAAGTAGAGTCCTTAGATCAACTAGTAACCAAGATATACAAGAGCAACACAAGCAAGCATGTATGATAGAGACAACTAGAGAGCAAAGTGAATAGGCCAAGGAAAACAACTAGAGCAACAAGTAATCAAGGCAATCTCAAGTACTACTAGCAAGTATAGTAAAGACGGTAAGTAAGTGCAAGTAGTAAAAAAAAAAGGGATAGAAAGGCTCATGATGTTTTCCGTGGTATCGGGAGGATGGCGCCTCCCCCTAGTCCACGTTGGGTCACTCCCGCCGGAGTCTTGACCCGTCCCTCCGCTCGATGGCGATCCCCTCTAGAGCATTCTTCACCCTCCAAGTGAAGACGCGGGCACGTCCCGCCGGCAACTCCGGATACTCCTCTGAGGGTAAGGATCCGCACGTGATGCGGTCCAAAGGGCGCTCTCTCCTTGTTGCTTCTTTCACACGGGAAGCACGAAGACCGTGTACAAACTTGTAGAGTAACAACCCTAGTTGATCCTCTCAAGTACTCACTAGCCTAGAGATCAAGGATGCACATGGTGTCACTCTTCTCAAGCACTTGGATCACTCAAATCCCTTAAAGTGCTTCTTCTCCCTTCACTTGGCTTCTTGACAGCACCTCCCCTCCTTTGGACTGTCCAAGAGCACCTCAAAGAGACAAGCAACCAGCTATTTATAGCCTCAAGCCACGAAACTAGCCGTTGCAACTTTCTGCCCAGATTCCTCTGGTCACTGTATGATACGATGACTAGAGCCACCGTATCGTATGGTGACTATCCAACGGTCGACTGGGACTTCCTTTTCCTGAGTGAGGCACTGTCCTCTTAGTCACCGTATCATACGGTGACTAGCACCGTATCATACGGTGACTTCTTCATTCCAGCTTCAGCAAACTTCTCATTTTGCACTTCTCCTGGAAACCTTACGGTGACCCACCGTATCATACGGTGGTCATCATACGGTGACTCTACCAGTGACTCTTCTTTCACTGGATTTTCTGCTCCATCGTCACCGTATTATACGCTGACTGTCACCGTATCATACGGTGACTCCACTTCATCTTCTCTTCGACTTCATCCAATTTTGCAGCTCCCCTGGAAACCATACGGTAACCCACCGTATCATACGGTGACTTTCCACCCTGCTTCACCCTCTGAGCTCTTCAGAACTGGATCTTCATCTTCCTGTAGTCACCGTATCATACGGTGGCTTTGCTCCTTCTTCTTCTCGAACTTGCCCAAAATGCAGTTCCCCTGGAAACCATACGGTGACCCACCGTATCATACGGTGACCATCATACGATGACTCCTACCAGTGACTCTCCTTTCACTGGATTTCCTGCCTGCAGTCACCGTATCCGTATCATACGGTGGCTTCCCGTCAGCTGGAACTTGATCTTCTCCATTGATCCTCGCTTCCAACTCCTTCTTCCTTGGTTCCTGCACTCTTCTTCTGCAACCCTAGCGCCTGAGAAACACACCATGCATCCAAGATCTCTACATTAGTGTTTACCAAAGAGTACCAACTCAAACCCTCTTGATAGTCCGGTGTTTCCTATGGACTCAAGCCTAACATCTAACCAAGCCAACACTTGTTTGAATCTAGCATGTCCTTAGCCTTGATCCATCTCCTCGACCGCGACTCCTTCAAGTCCGTCCATGAGTTGATGAGGCAACCAATCATCCTTGATTTGGGGTTTTAGGTTGGTTGTTGTAGTGCTCCCTCCAATGTGACCTACAAGATAATATACTCAAAGCACACGTTAGTCACATTTATGGTTCTCATCCAATCACCAAAACATTCATACCTTGGGGTTTCCAAACTCCAATGGTCATGAAGCTTACAGCTGCCCAAGGTTCTTCACCCTGGTTCCCACTCTTTTGTCAGCTTGGTCGCGTGGTGGTCCTTCAGCTCGTCGCTCTAGCTCAGAAAATCATCGACGACCCCTCCTATCATATCTGGTCGGGAGCGAGGGACACATGGTCGTGGTCGCTTGGTCGTGGGTGATTGGTCGTTGTCGTCTGAATCACCCTGGCTTCTCCTTTGCTTTCGCTCTCTCTTCTCTCTCCTCTTGGCTGTGATGCTCCAAACACCTCTGCCGATTAAAATCGGTGTGTTTGACTTTATCGCTTGGTCGTGGTCGCGTGATCGTGGTAGTTTGGACGTTTCGTCGTGGTTGCTTGGCTGTGGTCGCTTGGTTGTTTTGGTCGTGGTCGCTTTGTCGTTTGGTCGTGGTCGTTGTCACTTAGACGTGGTCGCTTGGTCATGGTAACTATAACTTGGTCGTGGTCGCCTCCATCGGGATCGCCCTGGCCTCTCCTCGCTTCCGCTCTCCCCTCTCTCTCCTCTTGGTCATGATGCTTCGAACACCTCTCTGTCGACCAAATCGCGTGTTTGGCCTGATTGTCGGCCGGATCCGTGCGAAGACCACTTGATCCAGGTGAGGGAGGTTTTGGCTCATTTCTTTGGTCGTGATCGCAACGCTCCAGTCACAGGTCGTGAAGCTGTGGCGGAATTTCTCATGATGCAGATAGTGGACTCCTCTATTTCTGTTCTGAGTAACGAGCGGTGGGGGTGATAAGGGGTCTCTGTTGAGGATTCTTCCCACCCGAAGCCGTGATTTACAAAGAACGCGGTCCGAGTTTTCACCTGTTGAATATCTTTTTGGAGGCAACGAATGTTTTGAGCAGAAGGTTTCGGTCGCGTAGAAAGCTACCCAAGGTTCTTCGCCCTGGTTCCCACTCTTTTGTCAGCTTGGTTTGACTTGGTAGTATTGGTCGCATGGAGGCTTTTATTTGGAAAGAAAGAAACAATAAAGTATATGAGTTTCAAGCCCAGTCGCACTGGCTCAAGAAATAGTCGAAGAAGCCAACCTTTGGACGATGACGAGCTACACCAAACTTCGAAAGCTGATCTTCCCGCGTTTCGGGAGGGCTTAGTCGACGCCCCGGTTTTTCTTCTTCTTCCTTGTGTGGATTGTTCTTCTTTTTAGATAGTAAGGGTGGGCTATGGGCCCATGTTGTTTTGCTATAGGTTGTTTTCATTCGTGTTACGTTTTTTGTTTTTGGTCGCTTATGTAATCTATCCCTACATCGTGGTTGGCTTTTGCTAGGTCTCCTAGGGGATGTAGCTCTGATCACACTTGTAACAAATTTTTTTTTTTAATGAAATACGTGCTCCGTATGTTAAAAAAAAAGAGAGAGAGAGAAAAATGCGTACCTTGACAGCAGCGTAGATGGCATGGCCACGTCCCAAGGCCAGTAGATGCGATCCTAGAGCCACTGTTCAGAACAAAGGATTCAGTCACCCGGTGCCTTTTTTGATAAGGAATGTCAGTGCGTCTTATCTAAAGAAGGGAAGACACAACACGAGCGACTGCAACTTCAAAGAAGATGTTTCAAAAAAAAAAAAAAAAAAACTTCAAAGAAGATAAGCAGGGCGGCTTGGGGTGGGTCTGGAGTTTGGATGTGGAGGCGGTTGCTCCTAATCTCTTAACAATCGATGTGGAATGGAGCCGTATTGAATGGTTTCGTGTTGTCAAGGCTTGTTCCCAAGCACCCCACGTCGAAAGAGCACGGCGAGCATAACATTTTACTTGAACAAAAAGGCAAACTAGTTGGAACAAAAGGGAGATCCCCTTGAGTTGCTCTTGCCTGAGCATCGATATTTTTGTTGTATGCATCAGTGCATCACTGACTCGGTGAGGAAAGCAAGAGTTGCTGCTGCGGCAGCCGACAGACACCCAGTTGAGGATTGACAGTGAAAAATAGATCTAATTCCAGCCACTGTAGCTCCTCTGAATTTAGTACTGCAATTCAGAGGATCTGAATCCGTTGAGGATAGTCTTGTTTGGACTTTGGGTGAGAGGCCGTGCATGTTAGGAGGGTGGAGTCAATGAGTTTTTGCAGCTTTGTCTAGGTTTTGGTGGAGTATGTTGAGCCAGGTGAGGACGTGGTTGAGCATAGCGTCCTGCCCTGGAGACGCTATCCTTATGAGCGTTGCAATATGGACGCTCTAAACAATGGCGTCCTTCCTACTTTTAAAAATAGGATATTAAATTTATTATATTATAAAAAAAATTGGGTCAAGATTCAAGAAATGTGGAAGCAGGCTAATTCTTTTCTAGCCAGAAAAGTCTCTTAATTATTTGGCTAATTGACCGCTTCGTTTTGGATAAAAAATCATTTACATGATTAATAAATTACTGAAATGTATAAAAATTTTGAAGAATGTTTTGGAAGTTGATGGAATAGTTTAGTAAATATTTACAAATTGCTCGTAGGTTTCATAAGTTGTTGGAATAGTCTAGGAATCTTTGCAAAATTTGACCTTCTAACAGAATTAGAAAGGCAACATGCACATTATTAACTTTTATATGGACAAAACTAAAATAAATCTCATAATTTTTATTACTTATTATTGCACTCATTTGGATTAGATAAAAACATTTTATAGTTGCATAACGATATATTGTGAACATACATATGTTGCACATATCGGAATTCAAACTTGAATTAGATACAAAATTATTGTCGAACGTTGACTGCGTCCTAGAATACAAATATTTACAGAACTTTGTAAAATTATTTTTTCCCAGCAATTGTAATGCAACTGCCATATTTTTTAATGCAACTGCCACATGCATATGGATGGCCGGCGAAAGGCCACTAAAAGGTCTCGGACCCACGATGGGCCAGCAACCCACATAGTGGCCTGCAAACCACTTTTATATTTTGCAAAAGGCGCTATGCACATATGCAATCTGATTTGTTACATTTTTACAATCTTGCGTGTTAAACGGAATTTGTAATTTGTGATTATAGTGGCTGGTGGTATAAACATAACATGGTAAAAGAGGGAGTTTGTGGAGCTTGTCTTAGATGACAACAACTACCTCACGTTGTCGAATCTAACTCGATGAAATGGAATTCGATCATATCATTGCATAACATGAAGCTAGTAAGAAGGTGTCGTCTTGGCCCTCTAGGAACTTGTAATCAACGAGTAAGTAATAAAAATGTCCTACTTTCTTGTATATGTTGTGAAGCTCCTCTGCGCCAGCGCCGTTGGGAGCCAAATTTGGTTGCAAGCATTTGGCTCCCAACGTGTGCCACTGACTGTTTATGCGGGTTTGGTTTAGTTAAAATGCTAAAATCTATGTTCTAGTAGGCAAGAGTGAAGAACTTCTTTTTGCATTACTTTGATCAAATTTAGAGCAATATATACAGGCAATCAAACATGTAAAAATATCTAGCCTAGTATTACTCTTTGATCCTTTGATGCCGACTTGGTCCGTAAAGAGAGCACTAGCAGAACAGCAATCCTCTCCCAATGATTCTTTGACGCCGACTTGGTTCCCTAAAAAGATCGGTCCCATATGTCAGTACAAGCGGTACACGACATCCCCACGTCCTCACTCCGGTCCAAACTTCCTGCATTCTCTCGTGTACCAATGGGAGACTTTAAACCACGCATCTGACACACACAGACGCGTAGGCCCACAACCTATGCGCCCCACCTGTCTGTGTCTATCGTGTACGTCTGCGAGTGACCGCCGTGTCGCCGTCAATCTCCGCGTCCCATACCATCTCAGCCACACATCGCCCACGCGCGCACCAACAAAAGGGCGCACCCACCCACGCTAAGCCCCCCTCTCTCTCTCTCCGTGTCATCACCCAAACCCTCGCGCCGCCTCCGAGACAGCCGCCACCATGGCCACCACCCCGGCAACTGCTGCCGCCGCTGCAATCGCCGGCGGCTCCACCGTCGCCGCGCCCAAGGCCCGGTGCGGAGCTCTCCCGCGTCAGGTGACCGCGGTCGCCGGCGTCCGCCGCGCCCACCCCGCCGCGTCCGTCCGGTGCTCCGCGGTGTCCCCCGCGGCGCCGACGCAGGCGCCCCCCGCCACCCCGCTGCGGCCGTGGGGCCCCACCGAGCCCCGCAAGGGCGCCGACATCCTCGTCGAGGCGCTGGAGCGGTGCGGCGTCAGCGACGTCTTCGCCTACCCCGGCGGCGCGTCCATGGAGATCCACCAGGCGCTCACGCGGTCCCCCACGATCACCAACCACCTCTTCCGCCACGAGCAAGGGGAGGCGTTCGCGGCCTCCGGCTACGCGCGCTCCTCCGGGCGCGTCGGCGTCTGCGTCGCCACCTCGGGGCCCGGCGCCACCAATCTCGTCTCCGCGCTCGCCGACGCACTGCTCGACTCCGTTCCGATGGTCGCCATCACCGGCCAGGTGCCCCGCCGCATGATCGGCACCGACGCCTTCCAGGAGACGCCCATCGTGGAGGTCACCCGCTCCATTACCAAGCACAACTACCTGGTCCTCGATGTCGACGACATCCCCCGCGTCGTGCAGGAGGCGTTCTTCCTCGCCTCCTCTGGCCGCCCCGGCCCGGTGCTCGTTGACATACCCAAGGACATCCAGCAGCAGATGGCCGTGCCTTCCTGGGACACGCCCATGAGCCTGCCGGGGTACATTGCGCGCCTGCCCAAGCCTCCGGCGACCGAATTGCTCGAGCAGGTGCTGCGTCTTGTTGGTGAGTCACGGCGCCCTGTTCTTTATGTTGGTGGTGGCTGTGCTGCATCAGGCGAGGAGCTGCGCCGATTTGTGGAGCTCACTGGGGTTCCGGTAACAACTACTCTGATGGGTCTTGGCAATTTCCCCAGTGATGACCCACTGTCTCTGCGCATGCTTGGGATGCACGGCACCGTATATGCAAACTATGCAGTTGATAAGGCCGATCTGTTGCTTGCATTTGGGGTGCGGTTCGATGATCGTGTGACAGGGAAAATTGAGGCTTTTGCAAGCAGGGCTAAAATTGTGCACATTGACATTGATCCAGCTGAGATTGGCAAGAACAAGCAACCTCATGTGTCCATCTGTGCAGATGTTAAGCTTGCTCTGCAGGGCCTGAATGCTCTCCTTGAAGGGAGCTCACCAAAGAAGACTTTTGACTTTGGAACATGGCATGGTGAGCTGGATCAGCAGAAGAAAGAATTCCCCCTGGGGTATAAAACTTTTGATGAGGAGATCCAGCCACAATACGCTATTCAGGTTCTGGATGAGCTGACCAAAGGAGAGGCGATCATTGCCACTGGAGTTGGGCAGCACCAGATGTGGGCGGCACAGTACTACAGTTACAAGCGGCCGCGGCAGTGGCTGTCTTCAGCTGGTCTTGGAGCTATGGGATTTGGGCTGCCGGCCGCTGCTGGTGCTGCGGTGGCGAACCCAGGTGTTACCGTCGTCGACATTGATGGAGATGGTAGCTTCCTCATGAACATTCAGGAGTTGGCCATGATCCGCATTGAGAACCTCCCTGTAAAGGTGTTGGTGCTGAACAACCAGCATCTGGGGATGGTGGTGCAGTGGGAGGACAGGTTCTACAAGGCCAATCGGGCACACACATACCTGGGCAACCCAGAGGATGAGAGTGAGATATACCCGGATTTTGTGACGATTGCTAAAGGGTTCAACATTCCAGCAGTCCGTGTGACGAAGAAGAGTGACGTCCGTGCAGCAATCAAGAAGATGCTTGAGACTCCAGGCCCATACCTGTTGGATGTAATTGTCCCACACCAGGAGCATGTGCTGCCTATGATCCCAAGTGGTGGCGCTTTCAAGGACACAATCGTGGAGGGTGATGGCAGAACTGTGTATTGATTCAAACTTCGGCGGCCACCCTTGCCTTGTTTGACATGCACATGGGCTGCAAGAACCATGTGTTTGATCAGTGTGTTCTTATGTTTGGGTGTTTTATAGAGTACTAGGGTGTGAACTTTGAACCGTTTGATGTATCCTGGTATAATAATCGTTATTAGCTTCCAACCTTCTAATTCTGTAGTCTATGTTGTTCTTCTGGAGGCATATGCGTCATAAGAGATCATGTAAGTGCCTTTTGCTACATATCAATAATAAGCACTTGTATGCTGTGATCCTAAATTAATCTGGGTTCTGAATTGCCCTGTGTGCCTGTGCGTTCAATAATTTGTTGCGAGAACACTGTCTAGCGGTAGGGTTGTCCCCACGGGGATGAAAAGCTCCATTGAGATGCACTTCTAGACATCAACATTTGCAAATGAAGGCCGGGTGGTTGTTCTTGGCAATGTTTCAGTATAGGGTTATTTGTGCCATTGATTTACATTGTGTTCATATTGTCAGTTCTGGAAGCTGTAAGATTGGTTTTGGATGTTTGATATCTGTCCTCACTATGGGATTAACCTTTGCATCCAGTTATCTGTTCAGCTGTTCAAGGTTTGTCAAAGGTATCCATTTTTGTTGAGATGAATATGGGTTTTGTGAAAACCGAAAAGAATTAATGTTAAGATGAATATGGATTCTTGTGAAACTGTTCTCTTTTTTTTTTTTCTCCTTGTTACTGTTTTGTAACAAGTCACCATTGATAATTTCTTCTTCAGTTTGGTGTTTTCCTGTCTTTTGCATGGGGATTCAATTTCCAATGTATTCTCCAATGCTGGATAGTTTCTTTGTTTCTTGGTCCCAAGCGGTTAACTATTTCAGTGCTAGTCTACTGCAGTATCCATCATCTATCAGATTTCAGTTGTCATGAATTTGATCAGCAAGGATGACGATGGTTCATCGAACCCTTGCTGATTTTCAGACTACACCCTGAAGGTTGTGTAGTAATCCAGATTGCTTTTGTTTTTTGGGACTCTCAATGTGTAAGTGAGGGCTTATTTATTTTAACCTTTTAGCACATCATGATTTTCCATCCATTAGATCAAAATCTAGGCAAACAATCGACTATCAAACTTGAATGTGAAATACAGAACATTGAGGTTCTGAATGTCACCGGAAAATCAGGATCTTTCTCAGTAATGCAGCAAACTTTGCAGCAGGTCAAAGTAGCATTAAACAAAGTGGCGATGTAAGGCTCAAATCTTCTCTGCCGAAATCTTCCTGTAGTATTTGAATTGGACCTGTTAAAGTGTATACAGAAAAAAATAGAGCACAAATTATGATCCCAGCACGATGAAATAACATACCCCAGCCAACTGTCAGTAAGCCACACAGAAACCACTAGCACCAGGGGGCAGGGAACACAGGGAAATATGAAACTAGTAATCAAATGCAAGTTTCTGATTCATTCCGTCTGATCCAATGCATGAAGAATTCAACTAGTATGTCAAGAAAGACAATGGGACAAACAGAACTGGGACAAACATATTGGAGAAACTGGGACAAACAGACCGCGTTGACCTGCCTATGCTTCTGGCAACGAAGCGTGTTCGTCTCGCTGCTTTGCAGCCGCTGCTCCGCTGCTTTGCAGCAGCTACAGTGTTCACAGTTATTTCTTCAGCAGCAGCTACAGTGTTTTCTGCAGCAGCTACAATGTTCGCAGTTATTTTTCTGCAGCCGCAGCCGCAGCTGCAGCGAGACCAACAGGCTGGATCAGTGCCACCATCACATCCAGCCGTGGTCAAAGAATGAAAGAATATCTTGGGCGTTACTAATGGAAGGAACAAACTGCAGGAGAACACTCTTGTGCTAACCCCATGTCTCTGCAGGGGAGGGGAACAGGCAGCTGCCCCGCCTCCTCCAGCGTTCGCATCACGTCGCGGGCGCTTGTGGCATGGTGCAGGAAGTTGACGCCATCGGAAGTTCGGGGCAAGAGAAATGGAGGATCAGAGCCCGAAAATGACTGCGACGCCGGCGTTCTCAGCTGGAAGCCGTGAAACCTCGGCACTGAGCCACTGACTACGGTCAACCAGAGTCGCCTTGCTGAGGAACCACGTTCGTTCGCTTTGGGCCACCTAACTGTCTTTGCTCCAATTTTTTGGCCCAGAAGGCTTGTCCGTCTTGTTGGGCCATCTTCATCTGATTTATCCGACCGGGCCGTACCTCGACTACTACCATTCGCTGCTCGCGTAAATGTGTACTACTCTCTCCGTTTTTAATTATACGACGTCATTGATTTTTTTTTGTTAAACTTTGATCAACAATATATATGAAATTTTTTGCTTAATGTAAAATGTATATTATTGGATCTATCATCAAAAGCACTTTAAGATTAACTTATACATTTAACTATTTGCATAAATATTTATGAATAAAACGAAAGGTCAAAGTAACGAAAAAAAGTCAACGACGTCGTATAATTAAAAACGGAAGGAGTAATTTTTCTAGAGGTCCAGAGTCAAAATGGCCAAGGCTGATTTCGTTGCAAATGGCTGAAGAAGCAGTAATCACTCGTTGTTGATTTTTTTTAGATAAAGGAAACTTTTATTTTAAGATGAAATAATGTTCCGGCCTCTGTACAACAGAGATACACCTTTAGAGCAACCACAATAGTTATAGACAGCTTTGGTGCATGGTAATGGGTCCATGACAGTTGATACATAGTAGTTGTGAGCAGCTCCAGAATAGTTATGGATAACTTTTGTTATAACTGGTGAATAAGGTTCATAATACATAGAGAGAAAAAAGTTTTTTATTTCTTATGACTTGTTCATAAGTTTATGGATAACTTTTGTTATGTACTATTTTGTTGACTACTTCCACAATAGTTGTTGTCAAACACAATAAATATTTTATTACTTGTGCACAGAAACTATCGCGGTTGCTCTTACATGTCAAACACCAAGATAAGTTGTTACAAAACAGCGTAAAACACCTCTCATCTTTTGTGTGCCCGAGTATTTTGTGTGCCCGAGTATTGTAGCAAGGGGGTGTTTGGTTCCCAGCCACAGTTTGCCACACTAAATCTTAGGTTTGCCACAATAACTTAGGTTAATGTTTGGTTGATGAATAAACGTAAGATTGTGGCAGCCACATGACCCTTTCGTCACAGATTTCCTTGCAAGAAGTGTGGCGAGCTGTGGCGGGCTATTTTCACGCCACAACACCTCTGCGATGCGCCACAGCAAAAAAAGCCTGTCATGGCCCCACAGATGTCAGCTCGTTCTCTCCCACAATGCCTCCCGCCATCAGTTTTTTAATATATAATGACATGCAAACCTGCCAGAGGAGCACGGGCCGATAGCAAGTTGCTTTTTTTTTTTACAGGAACTATTTGGGTATTAGTAGCTCAATTAGATTAATCCAGCATTAGCTTTTCTTGCATATTTTTTTCTTAAATAATATATTGGTACCAAATTATTTCTTAAATTTGTAAGTGATTTCAATATATACGAAAAAAAATTATCAAAGTTTTGTGGTAGTCAACCAAACAATAGCCACACAAATTCGCCAAACTTTAGTTGTCAACTAAACATTCTATTCTTGCCACAAAATGTGGCTAGCCATAAATATGGCTAGTACTTAACCTTAGACGTGACAAATTGTGATCGGGAACCAAACATCCTCTAAGACTGACTCTAACAAAGAATTGGCAATTTGAAGACGCAAATGAAAATTGCCTTCAGTGTACAGTTGATAGAAGATGTTGTTTTTGCTGCCGTCTCCAACAGCGGGAGGCAAAAGCGGAGAGGCAACCCTGCGCACCACGCACGCCGGGAAGAAGCTCCGCGCACCGCGCACCACGCATGCCGGGAAGAAGCTCCGCTGCAGTGCGGAGGAGGCACAGGCACGCCGCGCCGCCGCCCGCGCCCGCTTGCCACTGCTGAGGCCGCTGGCCGCAGCCCATGCCCGCTTGCCGCCGCTCGCCCGCGCCCGTCCCCCGCCGCGCCCCGGCTACCGCACGAGCCCGCAACCGCCGCGTGACCTTGCCGCGACGCCTCCGCGCACGCCACCGCCGCGTGAGCCCGCCGCGACGCCTCCGAGCCCGCCACCGCCGCGCGAGCTCTCCGCGCCGCCTCCGAGCTCCTCCGCTGCTCGAGCAAGCCGCGCCCCGACCGCCGCGCGAGCCCGCCTCCATCACCGTCTCCAATCACCCGAGCATTTGGGTCACAGCCCCTACAGCCCGCGCGCCGCGCTCGTCCTTGGCCCGCGCGCCGCAGCGCTCCGCCCGCGCTCGCCGCGCCCCCGCGCCGCGCTGCGCGCCCTGAGCCGTGCTCGCGTGCCGCCAATCCTCTCGAATCCCAATCCGCCAACCGTGACACAAATCGAAAGAAATTGCAATCCCAAAAATGAACAATCCGAGCTCAATCCTCTCGAATTTCAATCCCAAATATGAACATCCGTCGCCGGGACCACGCCGGCGGAGATGAAGGCGGGGGAGGAGGAGGAATCTCAATCCTACCAAGGTCGCGGCCCCCGCGGCGGCGCCGACGCCCATCCTGCCGGACGACATGCTGCTCAAGGTGTTTGTTCCCACCACAGGCGTCGCCCTCGACCTCAGCTTCCTCCCGGTGCCGCTCCTCCTCGGCGTCGAACGCGGCGCTCCTCCTCCGCGCCGCCCGCTGCCGGGCTGCCCATATTCGCGCCCCGTCACCCTCGCCCCTCGCGCCGCACGAATGCATTGGAGGAGAGAGGGAATTCATTTTTGCGCCGTCTCTCTCCTCCAGTGCAAAGTGCATCGTCCCTTTGCGCTCTCTGTTGGAGGTCGTTCCGTGAGGCACAGGACCGCGCGGCTACGCAAATATGCGTTTGCGCTCCTTTGTTGGAGTCAGCCTAAGTGCGTGTTTGCAAATGCTCTAGTTGCAACTTGCAAACATGGAGTGATCCCAAATTTCTCTCGTTGCAGCTTTTAGAACGTGTCATCATCATCACTGGCAACGTAGTTACTCCCTCTGTTCCAAAATAGATATCACTGTTGACTTTTAGAAATCACATTTGACCGCTCGTCTTATTTAAAAAATTTATTCAAATATAAAAACAAATATGTCATGATTAAAATACATTCAATGATAAAACAAGTTGTAAATAAATAAATAATATTTATACAAAAAATTTGAATAAGACGAACCGTCAAACGTGATATCTAAAAGTCAACAGTGATATCTATTTTGGAACAGAAGGAGTAACTGTCAAAGGTCGTCGCGACAGCAGGACAGTTAATACGGTTGGGTCTCTCACATGCAAGGACGATCAGATAAAGCTGACAGACACGCCCGCATGTTTCGTTTCGGTTCATATCATTGCACTTTTCGTTTCGTTTAGCTAAAATTTTAACCTGTCACATCAAAAAGAATCTTACAATTTAAAAGTATTAAATAAAATTTAATTATAATTTTTTTTACAGATGTGGGCTAATTTACGAGACGAATCTAACAAACTTAATTAATCTATGATTGCTACAGTGATGTTACAGTAATCATCTTCTAATCACGATTTAATTATTTTTATTAGATTCATTTCGCGAAGTAGTACAAGATTCTACAATTAATTTTATAATTAAATTTTATTTAATATCCTTAAATTATAAGATTCAAAATAGCTAAAATTTTAGCCCAAGAAACTTTTTGCTTTTCAACTACGATCATTTCGTGCGTGTATTTTAGTAGTAGCACTAGTATCAAGTGGTTGCCTGAAGAACGCATTCGCAGAAACATTTTCGTGGGGCCATAGAGATCATGTATCAAGTGACGACTGTCTGTAATGGAGTATGCCATATTGGGACTCCCATATGCCAAGAGGCGTTTGCAACTTTTATATAATCCAGAGTCAAGAACATGTCAGTTTCTCATGGAATGTAGAGTATTTCCACACTCTACTGTTTCGTCATTAGGATGCCTCAGAGCACTGTCACCTGCAATACCAAACCTATGATAAGCAGTTTGACAGTAGGCGCAGATAGAGTCTAGTAGAAAAAACGAGATGTCACATTTTTCTTTCTGTATTCGTACGTATGAGATGAACAGCCGGAAACATCCCATACGAGTTCGTGCCCTGAGGAAACAACAACATTCTCTGTTCGTGTGCAAGCGCACGTTACTTCACACTGACTCCATGAATACCAATTACTTGCTCAAATCATTTTGTAATCATGCATGGGGTTCAGTGGGTAAAATAAGTCGCTCGCGGTTAAAATAATCAAATCCCAACATCCCCTGTGTCAAACAGGCTAATGCATTCACATCTTCATTCGTGTCTGATGTTACGGAGATTTGGATCTCAATTACGGTTAAAATGCACCATGTGATGTATGTCGGCTGACACACATTGACGTGGCTGTACTACATGGTGAACAAAGGCATTTGCGGAACACCCCCGATCATTTCCCTTTATTTATATCAACCTATATCTGAAACACAAACATTGCTAACCAATTTTCTTGGTAGTATCAATTTATGGCTTGTATTGTAACGTTGACAAGAGGTACACGGTCGAGAGGGTAGTATTCTAAATTTGTACTGACTACTCTACTCGTCTAGCAGGGAAATTTAGACACAGGGAATACATTAAGAATGGGGAAGACATTCCTGATAAACACCTAGTGCAAGATTGGAAATCAACGCAGCAGCGCCAACACTTGGAATGGCGGGGTTGCATTGCAAAACACACATGGTATCCAAATAGAGAAAGAAACAGTGGTCAGTGAAAGAATTTGTCCCCGACGCAAGTAAATTAGCACATTAACTTCTCGGACAACACAAAGCGTCGCCTTCGGTGAGGCTTCACCGACCTTGCCGTCACACAATAACTATCTGCTCAGGGAACCGAGTAAAAAAACTGCCCTCCTCTGCTTTTGCATTTTTCTCTTCTCTCCCATGTTTCCGTTTCTGTCACCTACTAAAATCACGCTTTCTGTCATCTACTAAAATAATCACAATTGCAGTCTTAGAAGTAAGAAATGGAGAGAGAGAGAGAGAGAGAGAGAGAGAGAGAGAGAGAGAGAGAGAGAGAGAGAGAGAGAGAGAGAGAGAGAGAGAGAGAGAGAGAGAGCAATGTACATGCTGTGATCACGAAGAAATAGGTCTGCAAAATAGACCATGCTTGTTTACTCACAAAACTCTCCAATTCGGTGCAGTTCATACACTACTAAATCTGCAGGTACTCATGAAATGATACTTTATTTTGGAGACATAATTATAAGTAATCTTAATTACTGCATTAAACTAGTACTAGCATTAGGCCAGCACAATTTTGTGCAACCTCAGAAAAATTGTCCATGCAAGGGTAGTAAATATTTGCGTTTAAACCGTGAGCAAGTAAATTCCAAATGCTTTGATTTCATTTTGGAAAAACAATTATAAAAGAGAGAAGAAACAAATGCTGTTATAGCAATGCCAAAAACCAGCACAAGAATTTGAAACTGCCGTCACCTGGAACCAGATGCAAATTCCTTTCCACCTCACACACACCCGTTTCCAGGTCTTGACTTGCATGAAAAAAGTTGCAACGCCACACACACGAAAGCAGAATTGTTTTCAGGAAAAAAAAAGAGAGAGAATTAGCGGTGCGCCAGATGAGACGAAGCCACGGGTGATTAGTTCCAAACGCATTTTCCGTGCGGCCCGGATGGCCGGACCCCACCGCCCCGCACCGTCGTCCCCGCTAGCCGCTGGCCCCTTGCGCGGCGCGCGTCACTAGTAGAGGTTACAGCCAACCAAAAGTTACTCCTACAGCTCACTCCACACTTCCACAGAGCACAGGAACCCAAGAGCCAAACAGCAGAGCCACCACACCACTCGCCACAGCAGAGGCGTGACTGACCGAGACTGTGCGGGCTTTGAGAGCAGAGCGAGCGAAGCAGAGGAAGGAGAAAGAGGCGGCCATGGGCGAGGTAATGGCGGTTTCTTGGTCGTTCTTCCTCGGTGGAGATAGTTTGGGGAAAAGATCTTGATGTGGTTTCCGTTTCTGTGTGTTTGTTTGCGTGTTGGCGGTGCAGGAGGAGAAGGCGAAGGAGGCGGCGGCAGCCGAGAAGGGGAAGGAGGTGGCGGCGCCGGCCGAGGAGAAGAAGGGCGACGGCGGCGGAGGGGAGGAGAAGAAGGAGGACGCGCCACCGCCGCCGCCGCCGCCGGAGGAGGTGGTGATGAAGGTGTTCATGCACTGCGAGGGGTGTGCGCGCAAGGTCAAGAAGATCCTCAAGGGATTTGATGGTAATGGAGCGTCCCCGCCTGCTTTCTGTTCTGTTTGTGTCTAGGACTATTGTACCGTTGTGTTCTTGGTGGGATCAGGTGTACCTTTTCTTTTGAACTGGAAGTAGGTGAAATATTTGTGGCCTTTCTTTTCTCTCTCTCCTTGTTTCAGATAGGATATTCGCTTACACTTTTAGATTGTTCTTTCTTTGATGGTTATGATTTTGAAATTTCCACTTTCTGTGGAGGGATTCGTTGCCCTTGTTTTACCGATTCAAGCTGCCTCTGTTTTATATTTGGAAAAAGACTAGTTCATCGGATGGACCTCTTGGCAAGTCAGTTTCATTTCAAAATTTTGAGGCGGTTTCTTCCGGTTCTTCTCATGATGGCAAACTTCAGGTTCTCCTGGTCATTTGAAATGTAACGAAGTACAGCACTGTATTGTTTGTTGCATTGCATCAAGGGAAGTGTTCTGTTAGCTGCCTCCTTAACAAGGTTTTGAGTTCAAAAAGTTCATATTTGAGGCTGCTGTTTTCCTGGTATCTTGTTTCTCTCTCGTTTTCTTTTTCAAAGGCGCATTTGTTTCCATGATTTGCTTTATGTATCTCTTTAAAATCGAAATGTGGAGTAGAAGTTTCCACGATTTACGGGGGCTTTTTTTTTTCAAAAATACTATATATTGTGGTTGCCGGTGGCACTTTGAAGAGGTTAGGTGGGCAAAAGCGTCGACCTTGGAGGGGTACTAGGAGTCCTGAATTCAACTGTTTTCCTTAAGAGTCACGTGAATAATGTGTTTGTACAATACACAATTTTGTAGTACATCCGAACATCGTTAAATCCGATTCAGAAATCCAGTAATGGGAAAGACGTTCCCTAATGATGTCTCTGATGTGCAGAACATATAACAAAGCAGCTCCCAGTTCCCTTACAAATGCAATCTTCCCATTTTAGATGTGGATTCTGTTAATATATCTCAGGCCTCAATTTTACCAAATTTATCAAATCTTGTATCTGCAATAAGTGTTCTCAGGTCCATGTTATTTTTGCAGTTTCTTGTGCAGTCAGGGGCTCCAAATTGTATGCTTCTTTTCCCCCACAAACGTGGGAGTTCATCAATGCTACCAAGTCTGAAGATAAAATTTTCTGGAGTGCAGGTGTGGAAGATGTTAGTGCAGACTCCAAGGCACACAAGGTGGTCGTGAAGGGGAAGAAGGCAGCTGCTGACCCCATGAAGGTGGTGGAGCGTGTGCAGAAGAAGACCGGCCGCAAGGTTGACCTTCTCTCACCGATGCCACCTCCGAAGGAGGAGGAGAAGAAGGAAGAAGAGAAAAAGGAAGAACCCGAGCCACCAAAACCTGAAGAGAAGAAAGAGGAGGTGAATTATCCAATCTAAATAGTTGTCGACGACACTGGCATTTTTTCCCCCTATTACAGTTTCGAGTAGCATCAATTTTGCTTGTGTGCACTACCATTATCTCTTTGCTTTAGTACTGACACGTTGCTGTTTTGTTTTGAACCAAAAGCCCAAGGTGGTCTCCGTGGTGCTGAAGGTGCATATGCACTGTGAGGCCTGTGCGCAAGTGATCAAGAAGAGAATCCTCAAGATGAAAGGTACGAAATCTGTTGCCACATAACTTTCCTTCAGTACACCATGATGGATGATGTTTTATGTTTCAGCAAGGTAAATCACACTTTCATGATTGTATCGATGAAGGATGGTAGTCTGTCAGTCTATCAAAACCTGAACGTTTTGTCCCCTTCTGTTTGCCTGAGAGTTACATTGAATAAGAGCTGCTAACAAATGTGTCACAAAAAGGGTTACAAAAGTTTTACCCAGTTCTTCAAGTACACAAAGCCAACAATCTTTAGAAAACCAGTTCGACTTTAGGCTGGGCGAGTAGTCCAAAGGGCGGCTGGCAACAGTTCGACCCAGGAGTGTTTTTTGCTGTGAGCCGAGGTAGGGTGGGAGGGGCTCATATCTCTGGCGGTGTGCGTCTTATATGTCATCACTATGTAACGATCACGGTTTTTCTAATGAAAACCAAGGGCATGCCCTCTTGTCTAAAAAAAAAAACAATCTTTAGATTAGAACGACACAATTTTCTGTTGTAACTGATCAAATAACAGTGTCAGGAATCTGAAGTTACCCCTTAAGTAATTTGGTGTTTCTTTTTGCAGGAGTACAATCCGCAGAAGCTGACCTGAAGGCTTCTCAAGTCACTGTGAAGGGAGTGTTTGAGGAGGCCAAGCTCGCTGATTATGTGCATAGGCGCACTGGCAAGCATGCTGCGATTGTTAAGTCTGAGCCGGCTGCGGCTGATAATGCTGGAGATGGCAATGCCAAAGACGACAAGAAGGCAGCGGAGGGAGGTGAGGAGAACAAGGAGGAGAAGAAAGAGAGTGGAGATGCAGATAAAAAGAAGGATGATAGCAATGCTGGCGAAGAGAAAGACCCTGCAGCCATGGCTAACCTGTATATGCATTACCCCAGATTCAACCACCCGAGTGGATACGGTGCTCCTGGCTACACTTATCACTACGCTCCGCAACTCTTCAGTGACGAGAATCCGAATGCGTGCTCTGTGATGTGAAAAGGCCAGAGACATAATATATGAAGCGGAAAAATAAGAGGGAAAGGAATCATCCCCTGATTTCGAAGGTGAGTATTGCTGGAAAACAGCCGATGAGGATGGTATCTGTAGCTTCAGCATATGGCCGAGCTATATTGGCTAGGAGTGTAGAACTTCTCTTTTTGTTTGGTTGAACTTTTGTCTGGTACAGAAGTAAACTTGCCTACTAGTTTACTTTATGGACGCTATCTTATGTAGGGTAATTACTAGTAGGATTTTGCCTTTGGCTTTTCTTTCATTTTGTAAAGTTTGTATAATATTGTTAGTTTTGGTATACTAGATTGTGTCGACTCTGTTATGGTCTTCCGTCATCGTTGATGAACCAGATGAGGATTTCCTCCGGTAAAATCAACTGCTTGTTTCGCCTCCGTCGTAGTATGAGGTTTACCCTTCAGTTGCCTAGTTCAGTCTGACCTGACCACTGTCATTTGGTACGCAAGTTATCTATCAGGACTATCTAGGTGGAATTAGTTTTCCATTTTACCGCAATTTTACTCTGACTTTATTCATTGGATCGCTAAAAAAAAAACTTTATTCATTGGGGATTATTGGGACTGAGGGCACTGGCAGTGGCCGATTCCTAATGCATTTTCATATTGGGAGCTTATCATTCGAAAATTAGCTAATTTTTGGAGAAGTTTGCTAACTTTTAAAAGAATTTCTTCAAACTTTCCACCTCTGTTAGATTTTGCGACATTTTCAAAAGAAAGTCTAGCTTGTTTCCGTCAGAAGTAGCATGAGCATAGGAGGGTAGACGAACTTGTGGATTCAAAGGTGAGAAGCGCCGAGTGCGTCTCATGTGCATGGGGTCCAACCATCCAGCTCTCCAGGGCAGCATCATGGCTCCAAACTCGGAGCAGATGACCCCAGCAGATCCTTTCCCTTTCCTCGTCACCGAAATAAATTGAAAGAGAGAAACAAAAGGCTGACGGGTAGATAGACAGATAGCTGCATATTAGCATGAAGTACTGATAAAAAGGCAACCCACTCGCCGTCACCGGGCAGAGGCTCAGTCAGAGCCAGGGCAGCAGCATGTGTTGGTGGTTTCTGCAAATGGCTTCCCGTTGAACCCCGGTCGAAAAGCAGGTCGCCGCGTCAGCTGCCCGTGTTTGCTTCTTGGGTGAAAGAGGCATGGAGGCAGGACGCCGTGACTTGACTGTGCCTGCGCCATGCCCATCTCGTGTGCCATCAAAGTCTCGTGATCCCGCTCGTCTACTGCTCCACAGTCCACACTCAATGCCGCTATAGCACTGCACGTCCACCTCATATGGTAGCTAGCTGAATTATTACATTCGCGGGCATGTCGAAATATCCTTGCTTGTACCGTTGGATTTGATAGTATGAGAAGTACTTTCAAAACACGGAATATGTATTCTTTGATTGGCATAGTCCTATGAAAATTGGTGGTAAAAAATGATGCAGCTGGTGACCATCTATACTGTCCAAATATCGTTAACAGTTGCTGAACACGTTGGTCCAAAGATATTTGAAGCTTCAATTTGACATTTTGTTGTTTTATCTAGTGTGAATACATTAGCAACAGCTAGGACAAACAAATATAACTTATTTCTTTTGATAACATTAGGACATAGAAGAGTTCAATTCAAATTTGAGCTAAGATTTCGTTCCTAATTAACGACATAAAAAATAGGGAGTATTCCATTTCGTGTTTCCATTTCCACCTAAAGTCCAAATACGCCCACTAAACTGCATGCATGTAACAATTTGGCATTTTGACCGTAAGGTCAAAAAGATATTTTACAAGGTTAAGGGCTAGAATAACGGAGCATTTTGGCACCTATATGGCTGCATGTGACAAACGGTAAAGTGGGTGGCTGGACCAGGACCAAACGGATGAACAAGTAGGAGTGTAGTGCCAGTGTCTCACTACTCCTTGACTGTTGTGTTGGCTATGTGTGAGGGGTGTCCCGGGCGTGTCATGTGCGTTTGCATGGAGCTGACACGGAGAGAGACCAGACCGTCCTGCTCTTTTGTATCGTGACTCAGAGTCGTGACCATCAGCGTAGGCCGTAGGGGGCGCTAGGTCCCATATACCCATCGCAACAGCAAACGCCTTCATGTTATTTTGTCACTTGTTGCGTGCGGCCACTGGGGATCGACGACATGCATGGCTACTCATTTTCATGTCGACGACAATCAGATATAGAAAATAGCAGTGCAGCTTTTATAGCTGCATATATTGAGTAAACACAATCATGATCTTTAATCCTACGCGTTATAGCTTTATATATAGCAGCCATTTGAGTTACACAGCTGTGCCTTTTCAGGCCTCAGAAAGAAAAAAAAAACGAAGAACGAGTTCATTTTCAGATCCTGCCACACGACGTACAGACTCCTCATGCGTGTGGTTTGGGAGCATCGTCAGCGACGACCCATGCCACCCTGCTCGCTGCCTCCCCTGCTCATCTCGACAGCGACAAGCCGCCGAGGTGCCTTGTGGCGGCCGGCGAGAATGATGCTGAACGGAGATTGCATTGCTCTGCTCGGACCACCGTTCATGCATGACAACATACCGATACAGGTCCACCTGGCTCGCACGTAGTTATATCATCACGTCGTGTGGGGTCCGGCCGGTCAACTCCAGCGGCCAGCGCCGTAAGATTGCCAAAGATTTACGTGTCGCCGGGTACTCGATCGCCCGTCAGCCCGCTCTAGCTCGTGCAAAAGCAACCCAAGTATGTCAAGCAAGTCACACGTTCAGCAGATCTTTCGGATAAGAACGCAAGTTAAATGCGTCCATTCTAGTTACGCTTTAGACTTTGTGAGATCGATGAGTCGAGTAACTCCGTAGTTCGTAAATATTACATACCAGGACGTAACGGACTAACGGACACATACTGTCACTTCCTCAGGGCGTGCCGTGCGGCTATTGTGTAGATAACTTCTATTGTCTCTGCACTGGCTCTCGCTGTTTTTCATAGCGTCACACTCACATGTCCAAGGAACAAAACTGGCATTAGACAGTTACATACGCTGTGGCAGAGAAATTTCATATACTCCTCTAGAAATTTTAGTATTTTATTTTAAGCTTAGTCAAAGTCAAATATGCTGATCGTTAAGTAAAAATTTCGTTAACATTGAAAGGAATATTAGATTAATAATGAACCATAATCCGTAACTTTATATATTTAAAATAATTCATTTTTACATATATTATTAATTAATTTTGAGAAAGTTTGACTTTGAGCAAATTCAAAATGTAAAATGTACCCTTACATTTCTAGACGGAGGAAGTATGTTTGTGACATACTCGCATGAAACCGGCACTAAGTAGTTGTCGATGGTACGATGGAGGGGCTACGAAGGGATGGAAAGGATGAAGAGAGCAATGACATGCACGGCTTAATGCATGACCCAATGATCTTGTCTTGCGTTGGTGCGTACGAAGTGCAAATTTGGGGCATATTTCCACAATTAAGGTTAGACCAGGTCTAAGATGTGGTATAATCTGGTTTGTGGCAAAATAGTTCATTGGTTGGCTAACTAAGCTTGGCTCAACTATGACAAATTGAATGTTGCAATTGTTTGGATGTTAGACATATAACTTGCCACAAGTTTGCCAAATTTGTTGGGTGGTCGCTTGGTTTGCATCCAAACAAGTCTTTACTCACCTCAATCTATAATGAGGTGACCTTACCACTCCATAACCACATGAGAATCATGAGCCGGTTTACTTATAAAAATAAATCATTGTTGTCATGTTTCTTCCAACAGTAAAATAATGCCTAAATTGCGCCCCCACCCAAGGGGAAAAAAGAGCATTCCCATAAAATGTACATGTCATGTTGAACCTATGATAGGTTACCTTTTATTTTCCTATAAAACAACTCTACTGTTTGA